>CM035421.1:102017014-102022014 GCA_020310875.1 Ceratopteris richardii | reverse complement strand
TGTGCTTTCAATTGAACTACATGTGAAGCTAAGAGCAATCAAGTGCTTATGGATTTTATCATACCATGCACGTGGAGCTTGCTTGAGACCATACAAGGCTTCATGCAAGCAACAAACCATAAGCTCTTGCCCTTTCATGGCAAATCTAGGAGGTTGCTTCACATAAACCTTTTCTTGCAAATCATCATTCAAGAAAGCTGTCTTTATGTCCAACTGATGTAGTTTCCAACCTTGATGGCCAGCCAATGCAACCACGGTACAAATGGTCATCATGCAAGAAGTAGGTGCAAAAGTTTCCTCATAGTCAATGCCTTATTGTTGTGCATATCCTTTGGCAACCAATATAGCTTTGTAGCGATCAATGCTACCATCAAACTTTCTCTTAATCTTGTAAACCCACTTTGTACCGATGGTATTTTTCCCTTTTGGCAATTCACATAACTCCCAAGTACCATTCCTATGCGTGGAATCCATTTTTTATTGTATAGCACTCATCCATTGTGGATCATCACATGCATCTTCAAAAGTAAGTGGCTCTTCATTAAATGTTGTTGCAATAAGAGAATTATCCATAAAATTACTTGATGCATGGTGAGAGCTTGATATAAGTAAAGATGCACTCAATCTGCTATCCTACAAAGCTTTTTTAAGCCACTTTGGCATAGTTTATGCACTGTTGATAGACATGCGTTCATTATGTAATACATCATCGACATGTACATCATGTGTGTGCTGAATTTCATGCTCATTTTTAGACATATTTTGACACAAATGTTCAGCCATACGTGGTTGGAAATTTTCAAAAGTTCCAATAAATTTTCGCTGAAAAATCTTAGAGTGTTCTATTTTATGCTCAACACCACCATTTTGTTGAGTTTCATATGGCACCGTACATTGGTTTGAAATTCCTCTTTCACGAAGAAAAGCATTAAACTCATGTGACGTGTATTCACCACCATGATCCATGTGTAGAGTCAAAAGCTTTTGTGAAGAAAAATTTTCAGCCATAGCTAAAAATGCTTTGAAGCAAGAAAATACCTCATTATTTTCTTTCATAGGATACACCCATGTATGATGAGAAGAATCATCAATGAAGGTAACAAAATATACATGCTTCCCAAAAGATCGAGTCTTGATGGGATCACATACATCACTATGAACAAGCTGCAATTTTCTTGTATTGTGTGTATGACTATCTTTTGGAAAAGAAGCATGATGCATTTTTCCATAAATGCAACCTTCACATGCATGCTTTTCAATGGACTCAAGTGTTTTTAAGCCAATAACCATGTCCTTTTTTTGAAAGTAAAGCAAACTATTGAAGTTCAAGTGACCAAAATGAGCATTCCAAAGCTCCATTTCAACCATGGAAGAAATATGAGCAACCAAGGCATTTGAGGTAGCCCCCTTGTATGTATCCATGCGATACAAACCATTACATAATGTACCGAACATCACAATAATATCACCATTTCCAAAATCATGAACCATACACTTATCATCAACAAAGTGCACATGAAGTCCAACTTTGGCAATCAACAGAACTGAAATTTAGTTCTTCTTGATACCAGGTACATACAATGCATTTTTCAAGAGAATCACACCTCCATTTGTAGCCGTAAGCTCAATCTCTCCTACTCCAATGATAGGATAAGAGTCATTGTTTGCACACACCACATGTCCCCCTGTGGGTGCATCTTTCAAAGATGCAGTTTTTTTTTTTGCATGAAGTTATGTGCTTTGAAGCACCACTATCAAAGAACCAATCCGAATCAGCCTCACTCACAACCATACATTTAGAATGCAAAGATGCATCATAATGACATGTAACAACACATGCCTAAAAATCTTGAGCCATGTTAGCTTCATCATTCTTTGCATTTGCTGAATTTTCAGCAATAGATATGCCAGATTCCTTCTTCTTTTCATTGTGTTTAGCAAGCTTTCTACACTCTCCAATAGTATGTCCAGCCTTTCGGCAATATTTGCATCTCTTCTTCTTTTGCAAATCAGTATCATTAGAGGAATGAGTGGAAGAGTAAGGTTGAGGCATTGGTTTTGATGAACCCAAAGTTGAACCATACTTGATTTTCACCTTTTGTGAGATAGCAAGTGCTTGCATTCCTTCAATCAAACGACTCCTATTCACTCTAGATTTCTCTTCTTGCAAAAGAAGAGACACAACCTCATCAAATGCATACATATTTTGGATTCCCTTTTGCAACCAAACAGAGTATAGTAGCAAAGCTTTGAAAAGATTCTGGTAATCCTTTCAACAATGTAGAGATGAGTGATGCATCCAAAATAATCTCATCTATGCTTGCCAATTGCTTTTTCAAGTCCTTAATGTGTGTCACATACACATCTACAAACTCATTTCCAGAAATACATACATCCTTAAGTATGCAACATGTGCTTCATTACGCATGGCATACAAAGAAGCAAGAGCGTCCCATGCTTGTCTTGATGTAGAACATGAACAAATGTGTGGAACTATATGACACTTCACAAAAAACACAATCAATGCATGAGCTTGAGCATCTCTTCCATCCCATCTAAGCTGCTCCTGTGTAGCTGGAGAAGGAGAAACCACTGTACTTGAAGAAAAAGCTCCGTCTGTGATAGTAGACTATGAAGTAGAAGAACCTGTGGGTCGAAGACCTACATCTACCACTATGTTCTAAAGCTGTTTTGCAACAAGAACATGCTTCATTATGTAAGACCACATTGGATATTTAGTCCCATCAAGCTTATCTTCAGCTTCAAGCATGCCAAACAAGTCATTGCTGCCCACCATTTGACTAAAGAACAAGAATGTCACAAAATCTTCATTTCGACAAAACCTGAAATGAATGTTGAAATTTTAGCTCACAAACCTCACTTTGATGGCAATTACGACTGCATGAATGGCTTCGAAATGGGGGGTAAAACTCTAGTGCAATTGGTGGAAACATTTCTTGGTTGTTGAAACTCACTGTTCTATGCTCGGAAGTCAATTTGCACTATTAAAAGTTCACATGCACCACAACGTGAAAAACCAAAACTTGAGAAGGAGCTTAACCTGCTTTGAAACCACTAATGGGTGTGTGTAGAAGTGCGAGAGACACACGAGAAGCACATACAAGGAGCACAAATGCAGCAAGACACATAGAGAAGATGGATGCCTAGAATAACTCTCTCTATTGCCGATGAACTGAAGTAAGAGATGAATAGTATCCCTAAGTACAAAGTACCATGACATATGAGTGAATAATCTATGTGATAACATGGGGAAAAAACCTCTAGCAAGCACCATAGCAAAAAGTGCCCATGTATAGGGAAAAGGTTCACATCAAAGCTACTCGAGGAACACATAAGTGTAACAACACACACACACACACACACACATATATATATATATATATATATATATATATATATATATATATATATATATATATATATATATATATATATATATATATATGTGTGTGTGTGTGTGTGTGTATATATATACATATACATATACATATATGTAATATGCCTTTCGATAGTGAAATAATTCATTTTGAACTTTCCGAATTACATTGTGGGAATAATATTTCGAATGAGTTATTATGTCCTTTTATACATGTAGGCAAAATCTAGGGATGACAAGTTTGTATATTCTCTCTCTAGACCTTATTTGCATCATGTTTTTGGGTTGAAAATTGAATGTGAAGATGAAAAAATTAAGAGAAATGCTGTATGAGAGAAAGTTAGAGCATGCGTAAGAGAATAAAAGTGTCTCTATGAAATTTTTGCGAATCATGTTTTAAGCATCTCGTTTAAGGCTCTACATTTACTTCACTATAAGAAACTACCTTGATTTTATTCTATCTCTAGAATTTCTAAACTTGCAAGACCCAAAGGTGATACTTGGAGGCTCATTTGGACCTAGGTCATTTCTAACTCTTATGCAGATCGAAGAGTTGAACATTTTTGTCCCTCACAATCTTAAGCTAATTCCTCATTGTTTTCGCATTATAGGGCTTGGAAAAGTGTTGTTTTTAGGTACTTAAAAAATTATGGGCTTCTCTATTTCTGTCCAAATCCGTGATTTTAAAGCATACATGTTGTCATGCACACTTATGGATGTCTTCAAATATGTCTTTTCGTTGCTTTTCTTTTATTTTTGGATAGGTACTACTGAAGAAAACACATGAATAATACACACATGCTTTTGCAAAACTTTGCCAACACACTCCTAAACGTTGCAAATTTTGCAATGTTCATTGTTTAGAATAGTGATTTCTTAGCAATCCTTCATGGGCTTATTGCAGCCAACTACTATGTTCATCCTCCTCGACACAACAAGCTAGTACACCCTCTATATCTTGTTTGTACATACTTCTTGCCAATATTTGATATTTTTGTGATCTCACAATTTCTTCTTTGTTCGTTTTCACATTCCTATTTGCAGGTCCAAAGGTTAGGACAGGTACCAACTTATTTGCCCATTTAGGAACAATTTCTAAATTGAACAGATAAGCATCAGGTAGTTCATCAGATGCTCCTTGTGGTGATTCTCCCGAGGTGATGCAAGAAAGGTGATCCGCCCTAAGGTGGGTCCTACCTTTCCTAACAACCACTTCAAAACCGTATTCCATTAGTAAGAGGAACCATCTTACTAAGTGTCCTATATTGCAAGGTTTATTGACCAAATATAGTAAAGCTTGATGATCAATGAAAAACTTGAACTTGTTTGCCAATAGATAGTGTCTGAACATTTTCACGACATATACCATGCCTAAGCCTTCTTGCTCAGTTGTGGTATAGTTTCATTCAGCAGTGTTCAATTGCCTGCTAGCACATGCTATAGGCAAATCTAAATTTCCTTCACCTGTGGGTTGTGCTAGCACACATCCTATTGCATGATTGGATGCATCCACATGGACATGGAATGGTTTATTCCAATTAAGAGTGGTCCGTATTGGTGTTGTGCACAAACATCTCTTTAGCTCATTGAAGGAATTCTCACA